>JAUJEM010000256.1:0-45277 GCA_030448935.1 Citrus cavaleriei
TACATTTGCATCTTCAAAAAACAATTGTAATTACAATTTACAACAACAATTTTATTATTGCTATTTCTACTGTAATTGCTATTAAGTATTATTATAATAGCAATTGTCAATGTTGATGGAATTATTACAATTGCTATTGTAATTATTATTGTAATTGTAACTGAAATTGTAGTTGTAGCCGTTGTAATTGGAATTACAACTGGAATTTAAAGTTGTAATAGTTGTTTGAATTAAAGTTCGAATTAATAATAAAAATTGAAATTGAAATTATTGATGTAGTTGCTGTAATTGCAATTGTAATTTTAATCGTTAAAAATTGCAACTGAAATTTTAAATTGTAAATATAATTAAAATTATAATTAGAATTGTTCGACAGACAATTACTATTTTCTAGGGCAGTACCTTAACTTTCGAACTCTGTTCGTTTTTTTTTGTTTTTGGTTGTTTCAACTGGACCACCACATAGTGTGGGTGCCAGTTACCCGCAAACTCTCAACCATTTTGAAGCCGACTTCCAGCGCTGATTATGCAAGACATCAAATCTATGGTCTATATTTTTTTAGTAAAACAAACAAACAAAACAAAGGTAGATAAATATTTTTTCTTTTTACACCGATATTAAGTCATTAATTAATAGCAAACAAGCAAAAGTGAAGTAACAAAACACGAAGTAGGTCATCAATTATAAACAAACAAAAAACAAATTAGGTGAAGAAGATTTTTCTTTTTTTCAACACAGTCAATAATAATAGCAAACAAAAACAAGGTTAGTAGAAGAGTTTTTTTTTTTTTGTTTTTTTGTTTTTTTCAAATACCGACATTAGGTCACAACTAATGGCATACAAAAGTGAGTATGTGAGACATTTTTTTTTTTTTTCCCCCTTATACCGGCTGTTGTTCATCAGTGTGTAAAAGCGTACGAGAAAAGAATTTCTTTTAGTACCCATATTACAAGTTTATAGGGTAAACTTTAGATACCTCGTCTGAGGTTTGAGAAGTTATAATAATTAGATGGTGAGTTTTGCCCGTATTATAGAGACCTACCTTGTTCTTTGTATTAAGTTAAGTATATGATTATATCGTTATTATATGAGAGTTAAATTCGTAAGTTGCAATCAAAAATTACATTTAAAAAAATTATTTACTTTTCTCCTTCGTCAATGGAACCATATAGCCTACCAACACTAAAAATGCTATAAACCTTGACAATTCTAATCTATTAAAAAAATCTTACATTTTCTTATTCTTTAAAGTTTAAACTTTTCCTTCTCGGAAGGATTTATCTGTTAGGAAGCGTGAGGTTGAAACAGTACCAATATTACAGTGTTATGACTATGGAGGAAATATAAATGTGGTGATAAAACAATCCCAAAGAAAATAGGACACGATAATTGGCGTGGTTAGGCATAAAGCCTCACGTCCATAGACAAAATGGAAGATAATTTTTACTAATAATGAAAATTTATAAAATTGTAAAAAGCTCTCAAAACCCACAACCCCAATACCACTAATTATCCTCACTAGAACACTCAAAGTGGAAACTCTCAAATCTCTCAAATTCTTCCTCTCACAATTGCTCATGAAACTCTCTTAGTGGGATGATTTACAAATGCATTGCTTCTCTATTTATAGGCGAAGCATACAATATAAATGCATGGAAAAATCTTGCACCCATTTATCAATTTTAATGGCTTCGGTGCGACTTTTTGGTGAAGAGATCATGCTAGCACGGCATGCAATTGGATCGTGCTAGCTCAGAAGTGTGTGCTTGAAATTTGCATGCAAGCACCCGACTTTCTTACTATCAACGCTTAACGTTTGAACAGTAGTTGCGTGATTAGCAGTGCAACGGCTTGCTCCACTCCTGACAGAAGTGAGTCTTACACTTGTAACGTTTGCATCGATTGCATATCACTTTACGATTAGGTCGACCTGCACTCAATACTATTCGGCGGCGCGTCTTTCGAATGACCCTTGCCTCTGTTCCTGATCCAAGCCTCTCCATGGCATTAACATGCACAAGACATATATATATTGTTCAATTCAATTTAATTAAAAATTCCAGGCTTAAAGTCCGGAACGAGTTTTACAACTTTGCGTGTAAACTCCTATCAATTTGCAAATTCGGTACCAAAGTTGACTATACATATATATAGTCTACATACATTGTTAACATCAAGATTTGTGATACGTAATAAAAAAGAAAAATCAAATGAAGGAAGATTAATTCTTACAAGAAGGTGCTATAATTAGAACCATGCTGAAGAAAGTAAACTTGACCAAAGCTTTTCTCCATTGTCTTGACAAATCAAATTTATAAATTTTATAAATTATCCTTATCTTAATCAGTCGCTCACCCCAGGCGTGCGTATTCATTAGATCGTTCGCTGGCTGGGCAGTTAAAAGTGAATTAAATAATTGCTATTTGCAGAGGTATTTGGAATAGACACCATTGAACAAAATAGGAGTCTTTAAATCGCCCTTTCAATGTTTTAGTAAACGTTCAAATTGATTGATGAATAATCCATTGAAATAACTCTTTTACTGTTGGATATTTGTTTTTTCCCACTCCTCTTCTAATCTACTTCTCCCATATCCCAATAACCACCCACATAAAACACCATACGTTAAATTCTCTGCTATTCTAAATTGTGCGTTGGTGTGCACCCTTACAACAGTTATAATCGCCATATCCTGAAAACTATTTGTCATCAATTTATTCACACCAAAATATTATTTTGGGTAGAAATAGTCTTAAGGACAGTGCACAGCACTCACTTGACTTTATTTATTTTATTTATGGCCACATGCGACTCGGTACAGCATATTATAGCCATGCCTGGCTTTTATTTATTTATTATAGCTACGTTCTGCTTCGTACAGCATATTATTTATTTTATTAAATATTCACAACACATTCAACATCATGTCAAATGTATTTATTATGGTCTGGAAGAAGCCGCTTCAATTAGCGAGACCGATGACGCCTGCAAAGATACAAAGAATTAATTAATGATCACTAATGTGACTAGTTCAAAACATCTCAGACCACATAAAAACTAACGGACAGAGCCTGCAAGCAAAGACTGCCTGCGGACGACCACTCGCCTGGCGTAAATAAGAATGCAAAATAATAGCAGAGTAATTCGAGTGATTAAATTAGCATACGTACCCCAAGCTAGGCCGGGACCAGGTTTTTGAATCTGAGGGGAGAGGAACATCCGTAAATAAATTGTAAACAAGAGTAAAAATTTCACGTGTAAGACTAAGTAAAATTTCATGATTCGCGAAAATTAGAGTTCAACTTTTAATATATCGCTGTTGTAGCTTACTCAACCTATACTTCAGACAACATGATTCAAGTAAATAAAGCAGCAATAAAGTATATTCAACTAGGAAAAGGAATTGAAGTTTACAAAAAACGATATATTACCTGGACCAGCGTGGACTACAAGACCCCTTCCAATAATGGAAGATTGTCCACTAAGAGGAACATTCTGCAAAATGTATATAAGAGGACAGAGATTAGTTCATTGGAGTCGGGTTCATGAATATATATATAAATAGAAACATAACAAAGCCTGAATGACGAGGAGATGAAAGATTACCTTCTCCGTAAGTGTAAAAAGTAGCAGTGCCTGAATCAGATATGTAAGCCACAAAAGAGTTAATGACTCGACAGATATCGCACACCGTCAACAGCTACATTAGTGAACATGATATTATGTGCGGCACATACATACCTGCAGCACCAACGGTGATATTTGCTAAATGACCGCCACTTCCAACATTAAGAAAAGGGATTCCTGGAAGAAAACCAGCAAATGATGAACTAAGAAGGAATTCTATGGCACGAAAGAGAGTTTTCAATCCCGGGTTTCCGCAGGTCATTAGGTATACATAATAGAAAAACTCAGTAGCCAAGGGCCGTATATACCAGTTGATATCCAAACATTTGTTATGTCTCCGGATGTGTGAACAACGAGTGCGTGGTTACCAGCCGGGAAACCTGAGAGGATTCCTTGGATGGTTGTTGGATCTAGAAGAAGAAAAAATAATGCCACAAAAAAAAAAAAGTTTAGACATGATTTCAGAACAATAAGTTCCAGAACCAACTAATCAATCAGCGATTAAATTATCACCTCCTTCTTCCTGGGTAAAGGAAACTGTTCCATTGGTACCGCCAGATCCAGAAAGAACTGCAACTGCTTTCACCATTGTGCTGCGTGACCTAAGCATTACAAAATATTACATTTAAGCGAACCGTCAAAGTATCAAAATCGTAAACTTCCAACAAACATAGGAACAATGCCATCAGAAGGAAAAAAATATATTTATAATTTTTTTCCCATAAACAGAAGAAGTAACTACACAAAAGAGGAATCAGTTTCATTATAAATTGTAATTTGATCGTATTCAGGAGAGTACGGATAAGCCTCGAGCTTTATGCATTAAAATATTAAAAAAATGAAAAGATAAAAACGACAGATTTTTCACTGAAAATAGCGTCGAAAAAAACATAACCAAAGTCGCGCGCAAACAAGTACGGAACCATAATAATATTACCACAAAGCTGCGAGCACATAAACAAATCTCCACCAACTCTTGAAAAAGCAATTAACTCCCACTACAAAATTCCTGGCCAAACTTTAAGCAACTTAGTTTTTCACAACAAGCGAATGATTATAAATTAGAAGTGAAAAAATCTTACCGTTTTTATTTTTGGTCAGAAAAAAAGGACGTGGTTAAAAGGGTTTCTTCTATATTCTTATAAAACAGCACACAGGTTAGAAAATTTGTAAAAAAATAAAAGGTAGATCATGGGCGGACTTAATTAAGGGGATTCAACTTCTTTTGGACCTTACCATTTCTTCAATTCAATTCTTTTATTTTTATTCTAACTGTGAGGTCAATACTGACAATATTACGAGCAATTATATATGGCCCCCATTTTATCTTACCATCCCCACTTTTAAATTTATTTCAATTATTTCATAAATTACCCTTATAAAAGATTATTATTTTCCTTATATTTTTTTCTCTCTCAAAAACAACATCGCCGTCCCTTACACCAGTCTTCATCACCAATTCAACAATGCCACCAGCGAAAAAAATAAGAAAACACAATATTATTAATTGAAATAAAAGTCAAATAATCAAATTACGGTTACTAAAACTAAATCCCGCAGAAACCAGATTTGACGGTTATAATAAAACTAAAATCGATTTTTTGAAAATTATAACCCACAATCCAAAGTTAACAAGTTAAGATCCAAAATGTGAAACTGGTCAATACCATTGTTCTAATTTCTACGCTGCCTTGACTCAGGTTGTGCGAATTTTAGGTTTCTTCTTGACTTTGTTTGTGGACAATCAAAATGACTATAATCATTTAACTGAATTCAAATAGTATCATTACAAAGTAAATTATTCATAGGAATAAATTAATCTTTAGTAAACAATGTACAAGCGTGCATTAATCTTTAGTAAACAACGCACAAGTGAGCAACTACGTCAAAAATAGAGTTTTGCAATTCTAATTGACGGTAATGAGGAAAGTGGGTGATGATGTTTCAGAGATGAGATGGGGAGAGAGAGAGAGAGAGACTGCAGATGATGAAATAAATAAAAAGGTTTTTTTTTTTTTTTAATAAGGGTTAATCTGAAAATAAGTGAGACTAATTAAAAAGTGAATGCTGACGAAATAAACTAACAGGATCAAATGTTATAACTCTATTATTATATATTATGGGCTTTTAAATTAGCCATTTAGAGGGTAAAGGCTTTTGTAATTGTGCACACAATTTCAAAAAAAAAAAAATTTATGGGACCCAATTTCAGAACTTAATCAATCTATAATCCAAAATTAACTCACATAACTCAACGACTTAAATGTTAGCAATAAAAGAATTAAACGGAATAAAAAACATGTAAATTCCCAAAGTCATTCACAGTAGATCCCTAAATCATGACTTTAAATTGGCCATCACGCAAGCGACTGCCGTAGGCTTGCAAAAGGATAAGATGTATTTGTTAATTTATTTATTGCTTATATTGGCTTTAATTCCACACCCTAGCCACTGTCACTATAGAGAGAGTATTTTCAGCCATAAGTTTTGTTAAAAAATGACTTCGAAACCAGATATGTTGATCAATGATTGAATGATAATTTACTTGTATACGTAGAAGGAGACGTATTCACTTATGTTGACAATGGAATCATTATTCAACGTTTCAAAATATAAAACACGTCGAGAACAAATCGAACAAGTGCTGTGAATGATTATAACAATGAAGTTGAATATTTTGGTGATTATTTTTTTGTTGGCTTTATTATCTTGCCCAAAAATTATTTTATCAAATTATATCAAAGTCCCATTTGAATTTATTTATTGAATCCGGCGTTGAGGATAATACCTCTACACCAAGACTGCCTTGTTATATACACATCTAACAATAAACTATTTCGACATATTCTCTTCTTACTACCTATGTTTTTAAACTTATATCAATCAACTACTTTGCCAATTACATCATTAATGTATATTAAAGAATCCAAATAAAATAACTATTTTACCCTCAATTGTCTTAAATTAAAATAGTCTTTTTGCTTAAATTTTCTTATATATTCTACTTGTGTTAGTTGTGTAAATGGTTGAGTGAAACAAGTTTGAAAGCATAAGTAGTAAAAAAAAGATGTTAAAATTTTTAATGATCATTACGGTCATATAATAAAATAGAAGTGATGCGAGAAGTAATTTTTTTATAAAAAAATTTATAGTCATCATTGATAGTTAGCTCCTCTTGAGCTACAATCGATGAGAATTGTGAATAAAGAGGTAAAGGCTGAAGCATAAACGACAAAACAATCACATCTAACAGTCTAGTTCATATCTTTAAGTAAAAATAAAAAAAGAGAATAAAATAAAATAAACGATCAATATAAAGTCAAAAAAAAATAAAACCACACTGAATGGATCAAAAGTGAAATTAGAGGGGTGCGTTGAATAGTACCTCGTAACACCCTTAGAGAGAGGAAAATGAAGAGGGCTTGTTGTTGTTTGGGGGGGGAGAAAGAGAGTATACAGAGATTGGCTTATTGAGGCTGACAAATTTATAAGGGTGTCTATGTGAACAACAATAATTGAAGAGTATAACAAGTATTGATGTAATGGGTCTACCTCCTACGCATATGGTGTATGCATGCTTCATTTTGACATGACATGTAACCAATTCAATTATTGCTTGTGTGCAATAATGAATGTAAAGTGACCGGTTATTCGGATTGAATTAACAACAGCCCTTGCTCTAGTGTTCTTGTTCCAAGTTGTTTACTCTCTGTCACAAATTTTGTAGTTAATCTCTTATTGTCCCCATTTGCTGTTTGTTAACGTTGCAAGTAATTTACTCCATGTCACAAGTACTACAATAAGATCTCTTGTTGTCTAAACTAGTAAACATTAAGCCACAATTTTATTGAGAAACCCACCCAATATTTGTACTTTTAGTTTATTTAATTCAAGATTAATATAATATCACAACATGATTTTCTTAAACATATTGTTAATTGGAAACAACAATGAAAATATTATATATCCAAAAACGATTAAATTTAGATTCTATCATCAACAAATGCCACACTCATAGAACTGATGTAAACGTCTTGCTCTACATATATGACCGACATGTTAGGTATATTTAATTAATCAAATTGACTTGTCATACGTTTCGAAAGCCTAGATTTTAGAAAGATCAGTGTCTAACTAGGTTTTTCAAATATCTAGAATCCTAGCATGAATCTTTCGATTCAAAATGAATTTTATCTCGATTCTCATCCCGAACAAGCTTAGACACTGAATCTGGATTGGGATTCCAACCCTATTAAGTGGAAAGGTAATGGGAAATAAGAATTGGTTAACCTTGGAAGTTAGACTTAGGGAGGCATGATTCAATCTAGTAATTAGTGCTGGCAAAATGGATCATCGAGTCGTGTTCGTGTTATTTCAGCTTCGTGTCCGGTCAAATTTTAGGTCGACCCAAACACAAACCGTATAATGATCGCGTCAAAATATTAAGACACAAATCCGTTACAAAAAATAAATGGGTTACCCAATAACTCGCTTAATATCGGCACGTTTAACAAATTTAGACTATATATTGATATTATAAATTAATTTGTATCGATTAAAATATTACACATTGTATACCATTGTAGTTTTAATTATATATATGTAAATAATTATATATATCAATATCATAAAATATAAAGGTCTAGTAGCATTTTACATGTTTATACTATTGGAGTTCTAAATCTAAATAAAATTTTATAAATGAAATATTGTATATATGTTCATCCTTGCAAATAAAGTAAAAATAAAAAAGAGAATCATGTCCAATATCCGAGTTTTGATGACAAGAACTTACGAATTAATTTAGAATAAAAAATCTAATCGTGTCATTGTTTCGGAAATAAATGAGTCGAGGACTTTAAGCCTAACTCGACAAGAAAAAATCGGGTTAGACCCAAACCCCTCGTTTAATAATTGTGTAAAATTCGATGACCCATACCCATTTACTCGCAAGGTCGTGTTCACGCCGGGTAATCGATCTCCATGAAATTTTATGACTTTACTAGTAATATAAGAAAATCCTGTAAAAATGATTAAATATAACAAATATGCAGTATTAGATTTGATCAAGGGTATAAGATATTTATATTAATCAAAGATATAAATCCTTTCAAAATATGGCAACCTGTTAACAAAGTGGTTAAGAAGACTTTTAAAAATTAAAACAAGAAAAAAATAGTAAAAATCGCATTATATAAAAGATCATATAGTATCTTAGAAAAAAGCCATAAATACAATTGTAATAGGAATTGAAATTATTATTTTGATACCGGTTATAATTGAAATTGGAATAAGTTAATGGTTGTAATTGTCACCGAACTGAAATGGCAAGTGTAACTATAATTGGCATTGTCGTTGACATTGTGATTGGAAATTTGGAACTCGAATCGTAATTATAGTAGGAACTTTAATTGTAATTGAAATCGGAATTGAATCTGAATCAGAACTGTAATTACAGTTGAATTGTAATTATCAAAGTAATAGAAGTTGTAATTGAAATTATTACGGCTGTCTAATTGTTCTTGTACAATTGCATCTGTATTTGCAATTTAAATTACAATTAATAATACAATTACACTTGCGATCGTAATTGCAATTGTAATTACATTTGCATCTTCAAAAAAACAATTGTAATTACAATTTACAACAAGAATTCTATTATTGCTATTTTTACTATAATTGCTATTAAGTATTATTATAATAGCAAATGTTAATGTTGATGGAATTATTACAATTGTTATTGTAATTATTATTGTAATTGTAACTGAAATTGTAATTGTAGCCATTGTAATTAGAATTACAACTGAAATTTAAAGTTGTAATAGTTGTTTGAATTAAAGTTGGAATTAATAATAAAAATTTGAAATTGAAATTATTGATGTAGTTGCTGTAATTGCAATTGTAATTTTAATCGTTAGAAATTGCAACAGAAATTTTAAATTGTAAATATAATTAAAATTACAATAAATTGTTCGACAGCAATTACCTAAAAAAGTTCCCGCGCCATGTTTCATTTTTGAAAAGGAGAAGCAACAGTAACCATTTTCTAGAGGCTAGAGCAGTACATTGACTTTCTCACCTTCTTTTTTTTTTTTTTTTGGCTGTTTCAACTGGACCACCACATAGTGTGGTTGCCAGTTACCCGCAAACTCTCAACTATTTGAAGCCAACTTCCAACCGCTGATTATGAATAATGAATGACATCAAATCTATGGTCCATATTTTTTAAGCAGCAAACAAACAAAACAAAGGTAGGTAAAGAATTTTTTTTTCTTTTTTACACCGATATTAAGTCATTAATTTATAGCAAGCAAACACAAGTGAAGAAACAAAACACGAGTAGGCCATCGATTAGTGGCAAACAAAACAAAACAAGGTTAGGTGAAGAAGATTTTTTCTTTTTTTTGAATACGGTTAACAATTAATAGCAAACAAAAACACGGTTGGTGATGAAGTTTGTTTGTTTTTTTTTTAAAATACCGGCACGAAAAAAAAATAAAGACGACTCAAAACCAAATAATTTAAAAATAGTTTCAAATTTTATGACCCATACCTATTTACTTTGTGTTGCGTTCATGTCGGATAATCGGATCATGTCAAATTTTACCTGCTTTACAAGTAATATAAGAAAATCCTGCAAAAATAATTAAATATAACAAATATGAAGAATTAGATTTGAAATAAGAAGGAATTATAAGAAAACAGTAACCATTTTCTAGTGCAGTACATTGACTCTCTCACGTTATTTATTTATTTTTTTTGGCTGTTTCAACTGGACCACCGCATAGTGTGGTTGCCAGTTACCCGCAAACTCTCAACTATTTGAAGCCAACTTCCAACCGCTGATTATGAAAGACATCAGATCAATGGTCCATATTTTTTAAGTAGCAAACAAACAAAACAAAGGTAGGTAAAGAATTTTTTTTTTCTTTTTTACACCGATATTAAGTCATTAATTTATAGCAGGCAAACACAAGTGAAGAAACAAAACACGAGTAGGCCATTGATTAGTGGCAAACTAACAAAACAAAGTTAGGTTAAGATTTTTTTTTTTTTTCAATACAGTTAACAATTAATAGCAAACAAAAACACGGTTGGTGATGAAGTTTGTTTGTTTTGCTTAAATACCGACACGGAAACAAATTAGGTCGACCCTAATCCAAATAATTTAATAATCGTGTCAAATTTGATGACCCATACCCATTTACTCGTGTCGTGTTCACGTCGGGTAATCGGATCCTGTGGAATTTTACCAGCTTTACTAGTAATATAAGAAAATCCTATAAAAAATGATTAAATATAACAAATATGCACTATTAGATTTGATCAAGGGTATAAGATATTTATATTAATCAAAGATATAAATCCTTTCAAAATATGGCAACCTGTTAACAAAGTGGTTAAGAAGACTTTTTAAAAATTAAAACAAGAAAAAAAATAGTAAAAATCGCATTATATAAAAGATTATATTGTATCATAGAAAAAATCCATAAATACAATTATAATAGGAATAGAAATTATTATTTTGATACAGATTATAATTGAAATTGGAATGAGTCAGTGGTTGTAATTGTCATTGAACTGAAATGGTAAGTGTAACTATAATTGGAATTGTTATTGACATTGTGATTGGAAATTTGGAACTCGAATCGTAATTATAGTAGGAACTTTAATTGTAATTGAAATCGGAATTGGAATCTGAATCAGAACTGTAATTACAGTTGGAATTGTAATTATCAAAGTAATAGAAGTTGTAATTGAAATTATTACGGCTGTCTAATTGTTCTTGTACAATTGCATCTGTATTTGCAATTTAAATTACAATTAATAATACAATTACACTTGCGATCGTAATTGCAATTGTAATTACATTTGCATCTTCAAAAAAACAATTGTAATTACAATTTACAACAAGAATTCTATTATTGCTATTTTTACTATAATTGCTATTAAGTATTATTATAATAGCAATTGTTAATGTTGATGGAATTATTACAATTGTTATTGTAATTATTATTGTAATTGTAACTGAAATTGTAATTGTAGCCATTGTAATTAGAATTACAACTGAAATTTAAAGTTGTAATAGTTGTTTGAATTAAAGTTCGAATTAATAATAAAAATTTGAAATTGAAATTATTGATGTAGTTGCTGTAATTGCAATTGTAATTTTAATCGTTAAAAATTGCACCTGAAATTTTAAATTGTAAATATAATTAAAATTAAAATTAGAATTGTTCGACAGACAATTACCATTTTCTAGGGCAGTACCTTAACTTTCGAACTCTTTTCGTTTTTTTTTTTGTTTTTTGGTTGTTTCAACTGGACCACCACATAGTGTGGGTGCCAGTTACCCGCAAACTCTCAACCATTTGAAGCCAACTTCCAACCGCTGATTATGCAAGACATCAAATCTATGGTCTATATTTTTTTAGTAGCAAACAAACAAAACAAAGGTAGATAAAGATTTTTTTTTCTTTTTTACACCGATATTAAGTCATTAATTAATAGCAAGCAAGCAAAAGTGAAGTAACAAAACACGAGTAGGTCATCAATTAGAAGCAAACAAACAAAACAAAGTTAGGTGAAGAAGATTTTTTCTTTTTTTTCAACACAGTCAATAACTAATAGCAAACAAAAACAAGGTTAGTGAAGAAGTTTTTTTGTTTTTTGTTTTTTTTCAAATACCGACATTAGGTCACCAACTAATGGCATACAAAAGGTAGGTATGTGAACAAGTTTTTTTTTTTTCCCCTTATACCGGCTGTTGTTCATCAATTAATAGCAAAAAAAACGTACGAGAAAAAGAATTTCTTTTAGTACCCATATTACAAGTTTATAGGTAAACTTTAGATACCTCGTCTGAGGTTTGAGGAAGTTATAATTAGATGGTGAGTTTGCCGTATTATTATCAGAGACCTACCTTGTTCTTTGTATTAAGTTGCGTATATGATTATATCGTTATTATATGAAGTTAAATTCGTAAAGTTGCAATCAAAATTACATTTAAAAAAATTATTTAGCTTTCTCCTTCGTCAATGGAACCATATAGCCTACCCAACACTAAAATGCTATCAACCTTGACAATTCTAATCTATTAAAAAATCTTACATTTTTCTTATTCTTTAAAGTTTAAACTTTTCCTTCCTCAGAGGATTTATCTGTTGCGGAAGCGCAGGTTGAGCAATTACCAATATTCTGGTGACTGTGACTACGGAGAAATATAAATGTGGTGATAAAACAATCCAAAGAAAATAGGACACGATAATTGACGTGGTTCGGCATAAAGCCTACGTCCATAGACAAAGACTGGAAGATAATTTTACTAATAATGAAAATTTATAAAATTGGGAAAAGCTCTCAAAACCCACAACCCCAATACACCTAATTGTATCCTCACTAGAACACTCAAGTGGAAACTCTCTCAAATCTCTCAAATTGCTTCACTCACAATTGCTCGCAACTCTCTTAATTGGGATGATTTACAAATGCATTCTGCTTCTCTATTTATAGGCGAAGCATACAATATGAATGCATGGAAAAAACTTACCCATTTATCAATTTTAATGGCTTCGGTGCGACTTTTGGTGAAGAGATCATGCTAGCACATGCAATTGGATCGTGCTAGCTCAAGAATTGTGTGCTTGAAATTTGCATGCAAGCATGCTTGACTTTTCAACACTATCAACTTTCACGTTTGAACAGTAGTTGCGTGATTAGCAGTGCAACGACGCTCACACTCTGACAGAAGTGAGTCTTACACTTGTAACGTTTGCATCGATTGCATATCACTTTACGATTAGAGTCGACACTGCACTCAATACTATTCGGCTTGGCGTCTTTCTGAATGACCCTTGCCTCTGTTCCCTGATCCAAGCCTCTCCATGGCATTAACATGCACAAAGACATATATATATATAAACAATTTCAATTTAGAATTAAAATTCAGGCTTAAAGTCCGGAACGAGTTTACAACTTTACGTGTAAACTCCTATCGAATTTTTAAAATTCGGGACCAAAGTTGACTATACATATATATAGTCTACATACATTGTTAGCATCAAGATTTGTGATACGTAATAAAAAAAGGAAAATCAAATGAAAGGAAGATTAATTCTTACAAGAAGGTGCTATAATTAGAACCATGCTGAAGAAAGTAAACTTGACCAAAGCTTTCTCCATTGTCTTGACAAATCAAATTTATAAATTTTATAAATTATCCTTATCTTCGTCAGTCGCTCACCCCCGAGCGTGCGTATTCATTAGATCGTTCATGGCTGGGCAGTTAAAAGAGAGTGAATTAAATAATTGCTATTTGCAGAGGTATTTGGAATAGACACCATTGATTTAAAAATAGGAGTCTTTAAATCGCCCTTTCAATGTTTTTAGTAAACGTTCAAATTGATTGATGAATAATCCATTGAAATAACTCTTTTACTGTTGGATATTTGTTTTCTCCCACTCCCTCTTCTAAATCTACTTCTCCCATATCCCAAGTATTACCACATAAAACACCATATACGTTAAATTCTCTGCTATTCTAAATTGTTGCGTTGAGTGTGCACCCTTACAACAGTTATAATCATTATATCCTGAAAACTATTTGTCATCAATTTATTCACACCAAAATATTATTTTGAGTAGAAATAGTCTTAAGGACAGTGCACAGCACTCCTTGACTTTTATTTATTTTATTTATGGCCACATGCGACTCGGTACAACATATTATAGCCATGCCTGGCTTTTATTTATTTTATTATAGCTACATTCTGCTTCGTACAGCATATTATTTATTTTATTAAATATTCACAACACATTCAACATCATGTCAAATGTATTTATTATGGTCTGGAGAGAAGCCGCTTCAATTAGCGAGACCGATGACGCCTGCAAAGATACAAAAGAAATTAATTAATGATCACTAATAACGACTAGTTCAAAACATCTCAGACCACATAAAAACTAACGGACAGAGCCTGCAAGCAAAGACTGCCTGCGGACGACCACTCGCCTAGCGTAAATAAGAATGCAAAATAATAGCAGAGTAATTCGAGTGATTAAATTAGCATACGTACCCCAAGCTAGGCCGGGACCAGGTTTTGAATCTGAGGGAGAGGAACATCCGTAAATAAATTGTAAACAAGAGTAAAAATTTCACGTGTAAGACTAAGTAAAATTTCATGATTCGCGAAAATTAGAGTTCAACTTTTAATATATCGCTGTTGTAGCTTACTCAACCTATACTTCAGACAACATGATTCAAGTAAATAAAGCAGCAATAAAGTATATTCAACTAGGAAAAAGGAATTGAAGTTTACAAAAAACGATATATTACCGGGACCAGCGTGGACTACAAGACCCCTTCCAATAATGGAAGATTGTCCACTAAGAGGAACATTCTGCAAAATGTATATAAGAGGACAGAGATTAGTTCGTGGGAGTCGGGTTCATGAATATATATATAAATAGAAACATAACAAAGCCTGAATGACGAGGAGATGAAAGATTACCTTCTCCGTAAGTGTAAAAGTAGCAGTGCCTGAATCAGATATGTAAGCCACAAAAAGAGTTAATGACTCGACAGATATCGCACACCGTCAACAGCTACATTAGTGAACATGATATTATGTGCGGCACATACATACCTGCAGCACCAACGGTGATATTTGCTAAATGACCGCCACTTCCAACATTAAGAAAAGGGATTCCTGGAAGAAAACCAGCAAATGATGAACTAAGAAGGAATTCTATGGCACGAAAGAGAGTTTTCAATCCCGGGTTTCCGCAGGTCATTAGGTATACATAATAGAAAAACTCAGTAGCCAAGGGGCCGTATATACCAGTTGATATCCAAACATTTGTTATGTCTCCGGATGTGTGAACAACGAGTGCGTGGTTACCAGCCGGGAAACCTGAGAGGATTCCTTGGATGGTTGTTGGATCTAGAAGAAGAAAAAATAATGCCACAAAAAAAAAAAAAGTTTAGACATGATTTCAGAACAATAAGTTCCAGAACCAACTAATCAATCAGCGATTAAATTATCACCTCCTTCTTCCTGGGTAAAGGAAACTGTTCCATTGGTACCGCCAGATCCAGAAAGAACTGCAACTGCTTTCACCATTGTGCTGCGTGACCTAAGCATTACAAAATATTACATTTAAGCGAACCGTCAAGAGTATCAAAATCGTAAACTTCCAACAAACATAGGAACAATGCCATCAGAAGGAAAAAATATATTTATAATTTTTTTTCCCATAAACAGAAGAAGTAACTACACAAAAGAGGAATCAGTTGCATTATAAATTGTTATTTCAGCGGATTCAGGAGAGTACGGCTAAGCCTCGAGCTTTATGCATTAAAAAAAAAAAAAAAATGAAAAGATAAAAACGACAGATTTTTTTCACTGAAAATAGCGTCGAAAAAAAACATAACCAAAGTCGCGCGCAAACAAGTACGGAACCATAATAATATTACCACAAAGCTGCGAGCACATAAACAAATCTCCACCAACTCTTGAAAAGCAATTAACTCCCACTACAAAATTCCTGGCCAAACTTTAAGCAGCTTAGTTTTTCACAACAAGCGAATGATTATAAATTAGAAGTGAAAAAATCTTACCGTTTTTATTTTTTGGTCAGAAAAAAAAGGACGTGGTTAAAAGGGGTTTCTTCTATATTCTTATAAAACAGCACACAGGTTAGAAAATTTGTAAAAAAATAAAAGGTAGATCATGGGCGGACTTAATTAAGGGGATTCAACTTCTTTTGGACCTTACCATTTCTTCAATTCAATTCTTTTATTTTTATTCTAACTGTGAGGTCAATACTGACAATATTACGAGCAATTATATATGGCCCCCCATTTTATCTTACCATCCCCCACTTTTAAATTTATTTCAATTATTTCATAAATTACCCTTATAAAAGATTATTATTTTCCTTATATTTTTTTTTCTCTCTCAAACAACATCGCCGTCCCTTACACCAGTCTTCATCACCAATTCAACAATGCCACCAGCGAAAAAAAATAAGAAAACACAATATTTTTAATTGAAATAAAAGTCAAATAATCAAATTACGGTTACAAAAACTAAATCCGCAGAAACCAGATTTGACGGTTATAATAAAACTAAAATCGATTTTTTTGAAAATTATAACCCACAATCCAAAGTTAACAAGTTAAGATCCAAAATGTGAAACTGGTCAATACCATTGTTCTAATTTCTACGCTGCCTTGACTCAGGTTGTGCGAATTTTAGGTTTCTTTTTGACTTTGTTTGTGGACAATCAAAATGACTATAATCATTTAACTGAATTCAAATAGTATCATTACAAAGTAAATTATTCATAGGAATAAATTAATCTTTAGTAAACAATGTACAAGCGTGCATTAATCTTTAGTAAACAACGCACAAGTGAGCAACTACGTCAAAAATAGAGTTTTGCAATTCTAATTGACGGTAATGAGGAAAGTGGGTGATGATGTTTCAGAGATGAGATGGGGAGAGAGAGAGAGAGAGACTGCAGCAGATGATCAAATAAATAAAAAGGTTTTTTTTTTTTTTTCATAAGGGTTAATCTGAAAATAAGTGAGACTAATTAAAAGTGAATGCTGACGAAATAAACTAACAGGATCAAATGTTATCACTCTAGTATTATATATTATGGGCTTTTAAATTAGCCATTTAGAGGGTAAAGGCTTTTGTAATTGTGCACACAATTTCAAAAAAAAAAATTTATGGGACCCAATTTCAGAACTTAATCAATCTATAATCCAAAATTAACTCACATAACTCAACGACTTAAATGTTAGCAATAAAAGAATTAAACGGAATAAAAAACATGTAAATTCCCAAAGTCATTCACAGTAGATCCCTAAATCATGACTTTAAATTGGCCATCACGACGACTGCCGTAGGCTTGCAAAAGGATAAGATGTATTTGTTAATTTATTTATTGCTTATATTGGCTTTAATTCCACCCCTAGCCACTGTCACTATAGAGAGAGTATTTTCAGCCATAAGTTTTGTTAAAAAATGACTTCGAAACCAGATATGTTGATCAATGATTGAATGATAATTTACTTGTATACGTAGAAGGATACGTATTCACTTTTTTTTAAAATGGAATCATTATTCATCGTTTTCAAAATATAAAAACACGTCGAGAACAGTCGAACAAGTGCTGTGAATGATTATAACAATGAAGTTGAATATTTTGGTGATTATTTTTTTGTTGGCTTTATTATCTTGCCCAAAATTATTTTATCAAATTATATCAAAGTCCCATTTGAATTTATTTATTGAATCCGTCGTTGAGGATAATACCTCTACACCGCACTGCCTTGTTATATACACATCTAACAATAAACTATTTCTGACATATTCTCTGTACTACCTATGTTTTTAAACTTATATCAATCAACTACTTTGCCAATTACATCATTAATGTATATTAAAGAATCCAAATAAAATAACTATTTTACCCTCAATTGTCTTAAATTAAAATAGTCTTTTTGCTTAAATTTTCTTATATATTCTACTTGTGTTAGCTGTAAATGGTTGACTGGTACAAGTTTGAAAGCATAAGTAGTGCAAAAAAGATGTTAAAATTTTTAATGATCATTCTGGTCATATAATAAAATAGAAGTGACGCAGAAGTAATTTTTTTATAAAAAAAAATTTATAGTCATCATTGATAGTTAGCTCCTCTTGAGCTACAATCGATGAGAATTGTGAATAAAGAGGTAAGCACAGAAGCATAAACGACAAAACAATCAAATCTAACAGTCAAGTTCATATCTTTAAGTAAAAAAATAAAAATAGAATAAAATAAAATAAACGATCAATATAAAGTCAAAAAAAAAATAAAACCACACTGAATAGATCAAAAGTGAAATAAGAGGTGTGCAATGAATAGTACCTCAGAACACCCTTAGAGAGAGGAAAATGAAGAGGGCTTGTTGTTGTTTGGGGGGGGGGAGGGGAGAAAGAGAGTATACAGAGATTGGCTTATTGAGGCTGACAAATTTATAAGGGTGTCTATGTGAACAACAATAATTGAAGAGTATAACAAGTATTGATGTAATGGGTCTACCTCCTACGCATATGGTGTATGCATGCTTCATTTTGACATGACATGTAACCAATTCAATTATTGCTTGTGTGCAATAATGAATGTAAAGTGACCGGTTATTCGGATTGAATTAACAACAGCCCTTGCTCTAGTGTTCTTGTTCCAAGTTGTTTACTCTCTGTCACAAATTTTGTAGTTAATCTCTTATTGTCCCAGCTCTTTTGTTTGTTAACGTTGCAAGTAATTTACTCCATGTCACAAGTACTACAATAAGATCTCTTGTTGTCTAAACTAGTAAACATTAAGCCACAATTTTATTGAGAAACCCACCCAATATTTGTACTTTTAGTTTATTTAATTCAAGATTAATATAATATCACAACATGATTTTCTTAAACATATTGTTAATTGGAAACAACAATGAAAATATTATATATCCAAAACGATTAAATTTAGATTTTATCATCAACAAATGCCACACTCATAGAATCGATGTAAACGTCTTGCTCTACATATATGACCGACATGTTAGGTATATTTAATTAATCAAATTGACTTGTCATACGTTTGAAAGCCTAGATTTTAGAAAGATCAGTGTCTAACTAGGTTTTTCAAATATCTAGAATCCTAGCATGAATCTTGATTCAAAATGAATTTTATCTCGATTCTCATCTGAACAAGCTAGGACACTGAATCTGGATTGGGATTCCAACCCTATTAAGTGGAAAGGTAATGGGAAATAAGAATTGGTTAACCTTGGAAGTTAGACTTAGGGAGGCATGATTCAATCTAGTAATTAGAGCTGGCAAAATGGATCATCGAGTCGTGTTCGTGTTATGTCAGCTTCGTGTCCGGTCAAATTTAGGTCGACCCAAACACAAACCGTATAATGATCGCGTCAAAATATTAAGACACAAATCCGTTACAAAAAATAAATGGGTTACCCAATAACTCGCTTAATATCGGCACGTTTAACAAATTTAGACTATATATTGATATTATAAATTAATTTGTATCGACCAAAATATTACACATTGTATACCATTGTAGTTTTAATTATATATATGTAAATAATTATATATATCAATATCATAAAATATAAAGGTCTAGTAGCATTTTACATGTTTATACTATTGGAGTTCTAAATCTAAATAAAATTTTATAAATGAAATATTGTATATATGTTCATCCTTGCAAATAAAGTAAAAATAAAAAAAGAGAATCATGTCCAATATCTGAGTTTTGATGACAAGAACTTACGAATTAATTTAGAATAAAAAATCTAATCGTGTCATTGCTCGAGTAAATTAGTCGAGAACTTTAAGCCTAACTCGACAAGAAAAAAAATCGGGCCGACCCAAACCCAACTCGTTTAATAATTGTGTAAAATTCGATGACCCATACCCATTTACTCGTGTCGTGTTCACGTCGGGTAATCGGATCCTGTGAAATTTTACCAGCTTTACTAGTAATATAAAAAAATCCTGTAAAAAATGATTAAATATAACAAATATGCAGTATTAGATTTGATCAAGGGTATAAGATATTTATATTAATCAAAGATATAAATCCTTTCAAAATATGGCAACCTGTTAACAAAGTGGTTAAGAAGACTTTTTAAAAATTAAAACAAGAAAAAAATAGTAAAAATCGCATTATATAAAAGATCATATAGTATCTTAGAAAAAAGCCATAAATACAATTGTAATAGGAATTGAAATTATTATTTTGATACCGGTTATAATTGAAATTGGAATAAGTTAATGGTTGTAATTGTCACCGAACTGAAATGGCAAGTGTAACTATAATTGGCATTGTCGTTGACATTGTGATTGGAAATTTGGAACTCGAATCGTAATTATAGTAGGAACTTTAATTGTAATTGAAATCGGAATTGGAATCTGAATCAGAACTGTAATTACAGTTGGAATTGTAATTATCAAAGTAATAGAAGTTGTAATTGAAATTATTACGGCTGTCTAATTGTTCTTGTACAATTGCATCTGTATTTGCAATTTAAATTACAATTAATAATACAATTACACTTGCGATCGTAATTGCAATTGTAATTACATTTGCATCTTCAAAAAAACAATTGTAATTACAATTTACAACAAGAATTCTATTATTGCTATTTTTACTATAATTGCTATTAAGTATTATTATAATAGCAAATGTTAATGTTGATGGAATTATTACAATTGTTATTGTAATTATTATTGTAATTGTAACTGAAATTGTAATTGTAGCCATTGTAATTAGAATTACAACTGAAATTTAAAGTTGTAATAGTTGTTTGAATTAAAGTTGGAATTAATAATAAAAATTTGAAATTGAAATTATTGATGTAGTTGCTGTAATTGCAATTGTAATTTTAATCGTTAGAAATTGCAACAGAAATTTTAAATTGTAAATATAATTAAAATTACAATAAATTGTTCGAAAGCAATAACCAAAAAAATTACCCGCTCCATGTTTCATTTTTGAAAAGGAGAAGCAACAGTAACCATTTTCTAGAGGCTAGAGCAGTACATTGACTTTCTCACCTTCTTTTTTTTTTTTTTTTGGCTGTTTCAACTGGACCACCACATAGTGTGGTTGCCAGTTACCCGCAAACTCTCAACTATTTGAAGCCAACTTCCAACCGCTGATTATGAATAATGAATGACATCAAATCTATGGTCCATATTTTTTAAGCAGCAAACAAACAAAACAAAGGTAGGTAAAGAATTTTTTTTTTTTTACACCGATATTAAGTCATTAATTTATAGCAAGCAAACACAAGTGAAGAAACAAAACACGAGTAGGCCATCGATTAGTGGCAAACAAAACAAAACAAGGTTAGGTGAAGAAGATTTTTCTTTTTTTGAATACGGTTAACAATTAATAGCAAACAAAAACACGGTTGGTGATGAAGTTTGTTTGTTTTTTTTTTTTAAAATACCGGCACGGAAAAAAATCAAGTCGACTCAAATCCAACTAATTTAATAATCGTGTCAAATTTGATGACCCATACCTATTTACTTGTGTTGCGTTCATGTCGGATAATCGGATCATGTCAAATTTTACCTGCTTTACAAGTAATATAAGAAAATCCTGCAAAAATAATTAAATATAACAAATATGAAGAATTAGATTTGAAATAAGAAGGAATTATAAGAAAACAGTAACCATTTTCTAGTGCAGTACATTGACTCTCTCACGTTATTTATTTATTTTTTTTGGCTGTTTCAACTGGACCACCGCATAGTGTGGTTGCCAGTTACCCGCAAACTCTCAACTATTTGAAGCCAACTTCCAACCGCTGATTATGAAAGACATCAGATCAATGGTCCATATTTTTTAAGTAGCAAACAAACAAAACAAAGGTAGGTAAAGAATTTTTTTTTTCTTTTTTACACCGATATTAAGTCATTAATTTATAGCAGGCAAACACAAGTGAAGAAACAAAACACGAGTAGGCCATTGATTAGTGGCAAACTAACAAAACAAAGTTAGGTGAAGAAGATTTTTTTTTTTTTTCAATACAGTTAACAATTAATAGCAAACAAAAACACGGTTGGTGATGAAGTTTGTTTGTTTTGCTTAAATACCGACACGGAAACAAATTAGGTCGACCCTAATCCAAATAATTTAATAATCGTGTCAAATTTGATGACCCATACCCGTTTACTCGTGTCGTGTTCACGTCGGGTAATCGGATCTTGTGGAATTTTACCAGCTTTACTAGTAATATAAGAAAATCCTATAAAAAATGATTAAATATAACAAATATGCACTATTAGATTTGATCAAGGGTATAAGATATTTATATTAATCAAAGATATAAATCCTTTCAAAATATGGCAACCTGTTAACAAAGTGGTTAAGAAGACTTTTTAAAAATTAAAACAAGAAAAAAATAGTAAAAATCGCATTATATAAAAGATTATATTGTATCATAGAAAAAATCCATAAATACAATTATAATAGGAATAGAAATTATTATTTTGATACAGATTATAATTGAAATTGGAATGAGTCAGTGGTTGTAATTGTCATTGAACAGAAATGGTAAGTGTAACTATAATTGGAATTGTTATTGACATTGTGATTGGAAATTTGGAATTCGAATCGTAATTATAGTAGGAACGTTAATTGTAATTGAAATTGGAATTGAATCGACAGAACTGTAATTACAGTTGGAATTGTAATTATCAAAGTAATAGAAGTTGTAATTGAAATTATTACGGCTGTCTAATTGTTCTTGTACAATTGCATCTGTATTTGCAATTTAAATTACAATTAATAATACAATTACACTTGCGATCGTAATTGCAATTGTAATTACATTTGCATCTTCAAAAAACAATTGTAATTACAATTTACAACAACAATTTTATTATTGCTATTTTTACTATAATTGCTATTAAGTATTATTATAATAGCAATTGTCAATGTTGATGGAATTATTACAATTGTTATTGTAATTATTATTGTAATTGTAACTGAAATTGTAATTGTAGCCATTGTAATTGGAATTACAACTGGAATTTAAAGTTGTAATAGTTGTTTGAATTAAAGTTGGAATTAATAATAAAAATTTGAAATTGAAATTATTGATGTAGTTGCTGTAATTGCAATTGTAATTTTAATCGTTAAAAATTGCAACTGAAATTTTAAATTGTAAATATAATTAAAATTATAATTAGAATTGTTCGACAGACAATTACTATTTTCTAGGGCAGTACCTTAACTTTCGAACTCTGTTCGTTTTTTTTTTTTGTTTTTTGGTTGTTTCAACTGGACCACCACATAGTGTGGGTGCCAGTTACCCGCAAACTCTCAACCATTTGAAGCCAACTTCCAACCGCTGATTATGCAAGACATCAAATCTATGGTCTATATTTTTTTAGTAGCAAACAAACAAAACAAAGGTAGATAAAGATTTTTTTTTTCTTTCTTACACCGATATTAAGTCATTAATTAATAGCAAGCAAGCAAAAGTGAAGTAACAAAACACGAGTAGGTCATCAATTAGAAGCAAACAAACAAAACAAAGTTAGGTGAAGAAGATTTTTTCTTTTTTTTCAACACAGTCAATAACTAATAGCAAACAAAAACAAGGTTAGTGAAGAAGTTTTTTTGTTTTTTGTTTTTTTTTTCAAATACCGACATTAGGTCACCAACTAATGGCATACAAAAGGTAGGTATGTGAACAAGTTTTTTTTTTTTTCCCCTTATACCGGCTGTTGTTCATCAATTAATAGCAAAAAAACGTACGAGAAAAAGAATTTCTTTTAGTACCCATATTACAAGTTTATAGGGTAAACTTTAGATACCTCGTCTGAGGTTTGAGGAAGTTATAATTAGATGGTGAGTTTGCCCGTATTATCAGAGACCTACCTTGTTCTTTGTATTAAGTTGCGTATATGATTATATCGTTATTATATGAAGTTAAATTCGTAAAGTTGCAATCAAAATTACATTTAAAAAAATTATTTAGCTTTCTCCTTCGTCAATGGAACCATATAGCCTACCCAACACTAAAATGCTATCAACCTTGACAATTCTAATCTATTAAAAAATCTTACATTTTTCTTATTCTTTAAAGTTTAAACTTTTCCTTCCTCAGAGTATTTATCTGTTGCGGAAGCGCAGGTTGAGCAATTACCAATATTCTGGTGACTGTGACTTCTGGAGAAATATAAATGTGGTGATAAAACAATCCAAAGAAAATAGGACACGATAATTGACGTGGTTCGGCATAAAGCCTACGTCCATAGACAAAGACTGGAAGATAATTTTACTAATAATGAAAATTTATAAAATTGGGAAAAGCTCTCAAAACCCACAACCCCAATACACCTAATTGTATCCTCACTAGAACACTCAAGTGGAAACTCTCTCAAATCTCTCAAATTGCTTCACTCACAATTGCTCGCAACTCTCTTAATTGGGATGATTTACAAATGCATTCTGCTTCTCTATTTATAGGCGAAGCATACAATATGAATGCATGGAAAAATCTTACCCATTTATCAATTTTAATGGCTTCGGTGCGACTTTTGGTGAAGAGATCATGCTAGCACATGCAATTGGATCGTGCTAGCTCAAGAATTGTGTGCTTGAAATTTGCATGCAAGCATGCTTGACTTTTCAACACTATCAACTTTCACGTTTGAACAGTAGTTGCGTGATTAGCAGTGCAACGACGCTCACACTCTGACAGAAGTGAGTCTTACACTTGTAACGTTTGCATCGATTGCATATCACTTTACGATTAGAGTCGACACTGCACTCAATACTATTCGGCTTGGCGTCTTTCTGAATGACCCTTGCCTCTGTTCCCTGATCCAAGCCTCTCCATGGCATTAACATGCACAAAGACATATATATATATAAACAATTTCAATTTAGAATTAAAATTCAGGCTTAAAGTCCGGAACGAGTTTACAACTTTACGTGTAAACTCCTATCGAATTTTTAAAATTCGGGACCAAAGTTGACTATACATATATATAGTCTACATACATTGTTAGCATCAAGATTTGTGATACGTAATAAAAAAAGGAAAATCAAATGAAAGGAAGATTAATTCTTACAAGAAGGTGCTATAATTAGAACCATGCTGAAGAAAGTAAACTTGACCAAAGCTTTCTCCATTGTCTTGACAAATCAAATTTATAAATTTTATAAATTATCCTTATCTTCGTCAGTCGCTCACCCCCGAGCGTGCGTATTCATTAGATCGTTCATGGCTGGGCAGTTAAAAGAGAGTGAATTAAATAATTGCTATTTGCAGAGGTATTTGGAATAGACACCATTGATTTAAAAATAGGAGTCTTTAAATCGCCCTTTCAATGTTTTTAGTAAACGTTCAAATTGATTGATGAATAATCCATTGAAATAACTCTTTTACTGTTGGATATTTGTTTTTCTCCCCACTCCCTCTTCTAAATCTACTTCTCCCATATCCCAAGTATTACCACATAAAACACCATATACGTTAAATTCTCTGCTATTCTAAATTGTTGCGTTGAGTGTGCACCCTTACAACAGTTATAATCATTATATCCTGAAAACTATTTGTCATCAATTTATTCACACCAAAATATTATTTTGAGTAGAAATAGTCTTAAGGACAGTGCACAGCACTCCTTGACTTTTATTTATTTTATTTATGGCCACATGCGACTCGGTACAACATATTATAGCCATGCCTGGCTTTTATTTATTTTATTATAGCTACATTCTGCTTCGTACAGCATATTATTTATTTTATTAAATATTCACAACACATTCAACATCATGTCAAATGTATTTATTATGGTCTGGAGAGAAGCCGCTTCAATTAGCGAGACCGATGACGCCTGCAAAAGATACAAAAGAAATTAATTAATGATCACTAATAACGACTAGTTCAAAACATCTCAGACCACATAAAAACTAACGGACAGAGCCTGCAAGCAAAGACTGCCTGCGGACGACCACTCGCCTAGCGTAAATAAGAATGCAAAATAATAGCAGAGTAATTCGAGTGATTAAATTAGCATACGTACCCCAAGCTAGGCCGGGACCAGGTTTTGAATCTGAGGGAGAGGAACATCCGTAAATAAATTGTAAACAAGAGTAAAAAATTTCACGTGTAAGACTAAGTAAAATTTCATGATTCGCGAAAATTAGAGTTCAACTTTTAATATATCGCTGTTGTAGCTTACTCAACCTATACTTCAGACAACATGATTCAAGTAAATAAAGCAGCAATAAAGTATATTCAACTAGGAAAAAGGAATTGAAGTTTACAAAAAACGATATATTACCGGGACCAGCGTGGACTACAAGACCCCTTCCAATAATGGAAGATTGTCCACTAAGAGGAACATTCTGCAAAATGTATATAAGAGGACAGAGATTAGTTCGTGGGAGTCGGGTTCATGAATATATATATAAATAGAAACATAACAAAGCCTGAATGACGAGGAGATGAAAGATTACCTTCTCCGTAAGTGTAAAAGTAGCAGTGCCTGAATCAGATATGTAAGCCACAAAAGAGTTAATGACTCGACAGATATCGCACACCGTCAACAGCTACATTAGTGAACATGATATTATGTGCGGCACATACATACCTGCAGCACCAACGGTGATATTTGCTAAATGACCGCCACTTCCAACATTAAGAAAAGGGATTCCTGGAAGAAAACCAGCAAATGATGAACTAAGAAGGAATTCTATGGCACGAAAGAGAGTTTTCAATCCCGGGTTTCCGCAGGTCATTAGGTATACATAATAGAAAAACTCAGTAGCCAAGGGGCCGTATATACCAGTTGATATCCAAACATTTGTTATGTCTCCGGATGTGTGAACAACGAGTGCGTGGTTACCAGCCGGGAAACCTGAGAGGATTCCTTGGATGGTTGTTGGATCTAGAAGAAGAAAAAATAATGCCACAAAAAAAAAAAAGTTTAGACATGATTTCAGAACAATAAGTTCCAGAACCAACTAATCAATCAGCGATTAAATTATCACCTCCTTCTTCCTGGGTAAAGGAAACTGTTCCATTGGTACCGCCAGATCCAGAAAGAACTGCAACTGCTTTCACCATTGTGCTGCGTGACCTAAGCATTACAAAATATTACATTTAAGCGAACCGTCAAGAGTATCAAAATCGTAAACTTCCAACAAACATAGGAACAATGCCATCAGAAGGAAAAAATATATTTATAATTTTTTTTCCCATAAACAGAAGAAGTAACTACACAAAAGAGGAATCAGTTGCATTATAAATTGTTATTTCAGCGGATTCAGGAGAGTACGGCTAAGCCTCGAGCTTTATGCATTAAAAAATAAAAAAAAAATGAAAAGATAAAAACGACAGATTTTTTCACTGAAAATAGCGTCGAAAAAAAACATAACCAAAGTCGCGCGCAAACAAGTACGGAACCATAATAATATTACCACAAAGCTGCGAGCACATAAACAAATCTCCACCAACTCTTGAAAAGCAATTAACTCCCACTACAAAATTCCTGGCCAAACTTTAAGCAGCTTAGTTTTTCACAACAAGCGAATGATTATAAATTAGAAGTGAAAAAATCTTACCGTTTTTATTTTTTGGTCAGAAAAAAAAGGACGTGGTTAAAAGGGGTTTCTTCTATATTCTTATAAAACAGCACACAGGTTAGAAAATTTGTAAAAAAATAAAAGGTAGATCATGGGCGGACTTAATTAAGGGGATTCAACTTCTTTTGGACCTTACCATTTCTTCAATTCAATTCTTTTATTTTTATTCTAACTGTGAGGTCAATACTGACAATATTACGAGCAATTATATATGGCCCCCCATTTTATCTTACCATCCCCCACTTTTAAATTTATTTCAATTATTTCATAAATTACCCTTATAAAAGATTATTATTTTCCTTATATTTTTTTCTCTCTCAAACAACATCGCCGTCCCTTACACCAGTCTTCATCACCAATTCAACAATGCCACCAGCGAAAAAAAATAAGAAAACACAATATTTTTAATTGAAATAAAAGTCAAATAATCAAATTACGGTTACAAAAACTAAATCCGCAGAAACCAGATTTGACGGTTATAATAAAACTAAAATCGATTTTTTTGAAAATTATAACCCACAATCCAAAGTTAACAAGTTAAGATCCAAAATGTGAAACTGGTCAATACCATTGTTCTAATTTCTACGCTGCCTTGACTCAGGTTGTGCGAATTTTAGGTTTCTTTTTGACTTTGTTTGTGGACAATCAAAATGACTATAATCATTTAACTGAATTCAAATAGTATCATTACAAAGTAAATTATTCATAGGAATAAATTAATCTTTAGTAAACAATGTACAAGCGTGCATTAATCTTTAGTAAACAACGCACAAGTGAGCAACTACGTCAAAAATAGAGTTTTGCAATTCTAATTGACGGTAATGAGGAAAGTGGGTGATGATGTTTCAGAGATGAGATGGGGAGAGAGAGAGAGAGAGACTGCAGATGATGAAATAAATAAAAAGGTTTTTTTTTTTTTTCATAAGGGTTAATCTGAAAATAAGTGAGACTAATTAAAAAGTGAATGCTGACGAAATAAACTAACAGGATCAAATGTTATCACTCTAGTATTATATATTATGGGCTTTTAAATTAGCCATTTAGAGGGTAAAGGCTTTTGTAATTGTGCACACAATTTCAAAAAAAAAAAATTTATGGGACCCAATTTCAGAACTTAATCAATCTATAATCCAAAATTAACTCACATAACTCAACGACTTAAATGTTAGCAATAAAAGAATTAAACGGAATAAAAAACATGTAAATTCCCAAAGTCATTCACAGTAGATCCCTAAATCATGACTTTAAATTGGCCATCACGACGACTGCCGTAGGCTTGCAAAAGGATAAGATGTATTTGTTAATTTATTTATTGCTTATATTGGCTTTAATTCCACCCCTAGCCACTGTCACTATAGAGAGAGTATTTTCAGCCATAAGTTTTGTTAAAAAATGACTTCGAAACCAGATATGTTGATCAATGATTGAATGATAATTTACTTGTATACGTAGAAGGAGACGTATTCACTTATGTTGACAATGGAATCATTATTCAACGTTTTCAAAATATAAAAACACGTCGAGAACAGTCGAACAAGTCTTTTTGTGAATGATTATAACAATGAAGTTGAATATTTTGGTGATTATTTTTGTTGGCTTTATTATGTTGCCCAAAATTATTTTATCAAATTATATCAAAGTCCCGTTTGAATTTATTTATTGAATCCGTCGTTGAGGATAATACCTCTACACCGCACTGCCTTGTTATATACACATCTAACAATAAACTATTTCTGACATATTCTCTGTACTACCTATGTTTTTAAACTTATATCAATCAACTACTTTGCCAATTACATCATTAATGTATATTAAAGAATCCAAATAAAATAACTATTTTACCCTCAATTGTCTTAAATTAAAATAGTCTTTTTGCTTAAATTTTCTTATATATTCTACTTGTGTTAGTTGTAAATGGTTGACTGAAACAAGTTTGAAAGCATAAGTAGTGCAAAAAAGATGTTAAAATTTTTAATGACCATTCTGGTCATATAATAAAATAGAAGTGATGCAGAAGTAATTTTTTTATAAAAAAAAATTTATAGTCATCATTGATAGTTAGCTCCTCTTGAGCTACAATCGATGAGAATTGTGAATAAAGAGGTAAGCACAGAAGCATAAACGACAAAACAATCAAATCTAACAGTCAAGTTCATATCTTTAAGTAAAAAAAATAAAAATAGAATAGAATAAAATAAAATAAACGATCAATATAAAGTCAAAAAAAAAATAAAACCACACTGAATAGATCAAAAGTGAAATAAGAGGTGTGCAATGAATAGTACCTCAGAACACCCTTAGAGAGAGGAAAATGAAGAGGGCTTGTTGTTGTTTGGGGGGGGGGGAGAAAGAGAGTATACAGAGATTGGCTTATTGAGGCTGACAAATTTATAAGGGTGTCTATGTGAACAACAATAATTGAAGAGTATAACAAGTATTGATGTAATGGGTCTACCTCCTACGCATATGGTGTATGCATGCTTCATTTTGACATGACATGTAACCAATTCAATTATTGCTTGTGTGCAATAATGAATGTAAAGTGACCGGTTATTCGGATTGAATTAACAACAGCCCTTGCTCTAGTGTTACTGTTCCAAGTTGTTTACTCTCTGTCACAAATTTTGTAGTTAATCTCTTATTGTCCCAGCTGCTGTTTGTTAACGTTGCAAGTAATTTACTCCATGTCACAAGTACTACAATAAGATCTCTTGTTGTCTAAACTAGTAAACATTAAGCCACAATTTTATTGAGAAACCCACCCAATATTTGTACTTTTAGTTTATTTAATTCAAGATTAATATAATATCACAACATGATTTTCTTAAACATATTGTTAATTGGAAACAACAATGAAAATATTATATATCCAAAAACGATTAAATTTAGATTTTATCATCAACAAATGCCACACTCATAGAACTGATGTAAACGTCTTGCTGTACATATATGACCGACATGTTAGGTATATTTAATTAATCAAATTGACTTGTCATACGTTTCGAAAGCCTAGATTTTAGAAAGATCAGTGTCTAACTAGGTTTTTCAAATATCTAGAATCCTAGCATGAATACTGATTCAAAATGAATTTTATCTCGATTCTCATCCTGAACAAGCTAGGACACTGAATCTGGATTGGGATTCCAACCCTATTAAGTGGAAAGGTAATGGGAAATAAGAATTGGTTAACCTTGGAAGTTAGACTTAGGGAGGCATGATTCAATCTAGTAATTAGAGCTGGCAAAATGGATCATCGAGTCGTGTTCGTGTTATGTCAGCTTCGTGTCCGGTCAAATTTAGGTCGACCCAAACACAAACCGTATAATGATCGCGTCAAAATATTAAGACACAAATCCGTTACAAAAAATAAATGGGTTACCCAATAACTCGCTTAATATCGGCACGTTTAACAAATTTAGACTATATATTGATATTATAAATTAATTTGTATCGACCAAAATATTACACATTGTATACCATTGTAGTTTTAATTATATATATGTAAATAATTATATATATCAATATCATAAAATATAAAGGTCTAGTAGCATTTTACATGTTTATACTATTGGAGTTCTAAATCTAAATAAAATTTTATAAATGAAATACTGTATATATGTTCATCCTTGCAAATAAAGTAAAAATAAAAAAAGAATCATGTCCAATATCGAGTTTTGATGACAAGAACTTACGAATTAATTTAGAATAAAAAAATCTAATCGTGTCATTGCTCGAGTAAATGAGTCGAGGACTTTAAGCCTAACTCGACAAGAAAAAAATCGGGTCGACCCAAACCCAACTCGTTTAATAATTGTGTAAAATTCGATGACCCATACCCATTTACTCGTGTCGTGTTCACGTCGGGTAATCGGATCCTGTGAAATTTTACCAGCTTTACTAGTAATATAAGAAAATCCTGTAAAAAATGATTAAATATAACAAATATGCAGTATTAGATTTGATCAAGGGTATAAGATATTTATATTAATCAAAGATATAAATCCTTTCAAAATATGGCAACCTGTTAACAAAGTGGTTAAGAAGACTTTTAAAAATTAAAACAAGAAAAAAATAGTAAAAATCGCATTATATAAAAGATCATATAGTATCTTAGAAAAAAGCCATAAATACAATTGTAATAGGAATTGAAATTATTATTTTGATACCGGTTATAATTGAAATTGGAATAAGTTAATGGTTGTAATTGTCACCGAACTGAAATGGCAAGTGTAACTATAATTGGCATTGTCGTTGACATTGTGATTGGAAATTTGGAACTCGAATCGTAATTATAGTAGGAACTTTAATTGTAATTGAAATCGGAATTGGAATCTGAATCAGAACTGTAATTACAGTTGGAATTGTAATTATCAAAGTAATAGAAGTTGTAATTGAAATTATTACGGCTGTCTAATTGTTCTTGTACAATTGCATCTGTATTTGCAATTTAAATTACAATTAATAATACAATTACACTTGCGATCGTAATTGCAATTGTAATTACATTTGCATCTTCAAAAAAACAATTGTAATTACAATTTACAACAAGAATTCTATTATTGCTATTTTTACTATAATTGCTATTAAGTATTATTATAATAGCAAATGTTAATGTTGATGGAATTATTACAATTGTTATTGTAATTATTATTGTAATTGTAACTGAAATTGTAATTGTAGCCATTGTAATTAGAATTACAACTGAAATTTAAAGTTGTAATAGTTGTTTGAATTAAAGTTGGAATTAATAATAAAAATTTGAAATTGAAATTATTGATGTAGTTGCTGTAATTGCAATTGTAATTTTAATCGTTAGAAATTGCAACAGAAATTTTAAATTGTAAATATAATTAAAATTACAATAAATTGTTCGACAGCAATTACCTAAAAAAGTTCCCGCGCCATGTTTCATTTTTGAAAAGGAGAAGCAACAGTAACCATTTTCTAGAGGCTAGAGCAGTACATTGACTTTCTCACCTTCTTTTTTTTTTTTTTTGGCTGTTTCAACTGGACCACCACATAGTGTGGTTGCCAGTTACCCGCAAACTCTCAACTATTTGAAGCCAACTTCCAACCGCTGATTATGAATAATGAATGACATCAAATCTATGGTCCATATTTTTTAAGCAGCAAACAAACAAAACAAAGGTAGGTAAAGAATTTTTTTTTCTTTTTTACACCGATATTAAGTCATTAATTTATAGCAAGCAAACACAAGTGAAGAAACAAAACACGAGTAGGCCATCGATTAGTGGCAAACAAAACAAAACAAGGTTAGGTGAAGAAGATTTTTTCTTTTTTTTGAATACGGTTAACAATTAATAGCAAACAAAAACACGGTTGGTGATGAAGTTTGTTTGTTTTTTTTTTTTAAAATACCGGCACGGAAAAAAATCAAGTCGACTCAAATCCAACTAATTTAATAATCGTGTCAAATTTGATGACCCATACCTATTTACTTGTGTTGCGTTCATGTCGGATAATCGGATCATGTCAAATTTTACCTGCTTTACAAGTAATATAAGAAAATCCTGCAAAAATAATTAAATATAACAAATATGAAGAATTAGATTTGAACTAAGAAGGAATTATAAGAAAACAGTAACCATTTTCTAGTGCAGTACATTTACTCTCTCACGTTATTTATTTATTTTTTTTGGCTGTTTCAACTGGACCACCGCATAGTGTGGTTGCCAGTTACCCGCAAACTCTCAACTATTTGAAGCCAACTTCCAACCGCTGATTATGAAAGACATCAGATCAATGGTCCATATTTTTAAGCAAACAAACAAACAAAACAATGGTAGGTAAAGAATATATTATTTCTTATTAACACCTATATTAAGTCATTAATTTATAGCAGGCAAACACAAGTGAAGAAACAAAACACGAGTAGGCCATTGATTAGTGGCAAACTAACAAAACAAAGTTAGGTGAAGAAGATTTTTTTTTTTTTCAATACAGTTAACAATTAATAGCAAACAAAAACACGGTTGGTGATGAAGTTTGTTTGTTTTGCTTAAATACCGACACGGAAACAAATTAGGTCGACCCTAATCCAAATAATTTAATAATCGTGTCAAATTTGATGACCCATACCCATTTACTCGTGTCGTGTTCACGTCGGGTAATCGGATCCTGTGGAATTTTACCAGCTTTACTAGTAATATAAGAAAATCCTATAAAAAATGATTAAATATAACAAATATGCACTATTAGATTTGATCAAGGGTATAAGATATTTATATTAATCAAAGATATAAATCCTTTCAAAATATGGCAACCTGTTAACAAAGTGGTTAAGAAGACTTTTTAAAAATTAAAACAAGAAAAAAAATAGTAAAAATCGCATTATATAAAAGATTATATTGTATCATAGAAAAAATCCATAAATACAATTATAATAGGAATAGAAATTATTATTTTGATACAGATTATAATTGAAATTGGAATGAGTCAGTGGTTGTAATTGTCATTGAACAGAAATGGTAAGTGTAACTATAATTGGAATTGTTATTGACATTGTGATTGGAAATTTGGAATTCGAATCGTAATTATAGTAGGAACGTTAATTGTAATTGAAATTGGAATTGAATCGACAGAACTGTAATTACAGTTGGAATTGTAATTATCAAAGTAATAGAAGTTGTAATTGAAATTATTACGGCTGTCTAATTGTTCTTGTACAATTGCATCTGTATTTGCAATTTAAATTACAATTAATAATACAATTACACTTGCGATCGTAATTGCAATTATAATTACATTTGCATCTTCAAAAACAATTGTAATTACAATTTACAACAACAATTTTATTATTGCTATTTTACTGTAATTGCTATTAAGTATTATTATAATAGCAATTGTCAATGTTGATGGAATTATTACAATTGCTATTGTAATTATTATTGTAATTGTAACTGAAATTGTAGTTGTAGCCGTTGTAATTGGAATTACAACTGGAATTTAAAGTTGTAATAGTTGTTTGAATTAAAGTTCGAATTAATAATAAAAATTTGAAATTGAAATTATTGATGTAGTTGCTGTAATTGCAATTGTAATTTTAATCGTTAAAAATTGCAACTGAAATTTTAAATTGTAAATATAATTAAAATTATAATTAGAATTGTTCGACAGACAATTACTATTTTCTAGGGCAGTACCTTAACTTTCGACCTCTGTTTTTTTTTTTGTTTTTGGTTGTTTCAACTGGACCACCACATAGTGTGGGTGCCAGTTACCCGCAAACTCTCAACCATTTGAAGCCAACTTCCAACCGCTGATTATGCAAGACATCAAATCTATGGTCTATATTTTTTTAGTAGCAAACAAACAAAACAAAGGTAGATAAAGATTTTTTTTTTCTTTCTTACACCGATATTAAGTCATTAATTAATAGCAAGCAAGCAAAAGTGAAGTAACAAAACACGAGTAGGTCATCAATTAGAAGCAAACAAACAAAACAAAGTTAGGTGAAGAAGATTTTTCTTTTTTTTCAACACAGTCAATAACTAATAGCAAACAAAAACAAGGTTAGTGAAGAAGTTTTTTTTTTTTTTTTTTTTTTAAAATACCGACATTAGGTCACCAACTAATGGCATACAAAAGGTCGGTATGTGAACAAGTTTTTTTTTCCCCTTATACCGGCTGTTGTTCATCAATTAATAGCAAAAACGTACGTAGAAAAAGAATTTCTTTTAGTACCCATATTACAAGTTTATAGGGTAAACTTTAGATACCTCGTCTGAGGTTTGAGGAAGTTATAATTAGATGGTGAGTTTGCCCGTATTATCAGAGACCTACCTTGTTCTTTGTATTAAGTTGCGTATATGATTATATCGTTATTATATGAAGTTAAATTCGTAAAGTTGCAATCAAAATTACATTTAAAAAATTATTTAGCTTTCTCCTTCGTCAATGGAACCATATAGCCTACCCAACACTAAAATGCTATCAACCTTGACAATTCTAATCTATTAAAAAAATCTTACATTTTTCTTATTCTTTAAAGTTTAAACTTTTCCTTCCTCAGAGGATTTATCTGTTGTGGAAGCGCAGGTTGAGCAATTACCAATATTCTGGTGATTGTGACTTACGGAGAAATATAAATGTGGTGATAAAACAATCCAAAGAAAATAGGACACGATAATTGACGTGGTTCGGCATAAAGCCTACGTCCATAGACAAAGACTGGAAGATAATTTTACTAATAATGAAAATTTATAAAATTGGGAAAAGCTCTCAAAACCCACAACCCCAATACACCTAATTGTATCCTCACTAGAACACTCAAGTGGAAACTCTCTCAAATCTCTCAAATTGCTTCACTCACAATTGCTCGCAACTCTCTTAATTGGGATGATTTACAAATGCATTCTGCTTCTCTATTTATAGGCGAAGCATACAATATGAATGCATGGAAAAATCTTACCCATTTATCAATTTTAATGGCTTCGGTGCGACTTTTGGTGAAGAGATCATGCTAGCACATGCAATTGGATCGTGCTAGCTCAAGAATTGTGTGCTTGAAATTTGCATGCAAGCATGCTTGACTTTTCAACACTATCAACTTTCACGTTTGAACAGTAGTTGCGTGATTAGCAGTGCAACGACGCTCACACTCTGACAGAAGTGAGTCTTACACTTGTAACGTTTGCATCGATTGCATATCACTTTACGATTAGAGTCGACACTGCACTCAATACTATTCGGCTTGGCGTCTTTCTGAATGACCCTTGCCTCTGTTCCCTGATCCAAGCCTCTCCATGGCATTAACATGCACAAAGACATATATATATATAAACAATTTCAATTTAGAATTAAAATTCAGGCTTAAAGTCCGGAACGAGTTTACAACTTTACGTGTAAACTCCTATCGAATTTTTAAAATTCGGTACCAAAGTTGACTATACATATATATAGTCTACATACATTGTTAGCATCAAGATTTGTGATACGTAATAAAAAAAGGAAAATCAAATGAAAGGAAGATTAATTCTTACAAGAAGGTGCTATAATTAGAACCATGCTGAAGAAAGTAAACTTGACCAAAGCTTTCTCCATTGTCTTGACAAATCAAATTTATAAATTTTATAAATTATCCTTATCTTCGTCAGTCGCTCACCCCCGAGCGTGCGTATTCATTAGATCGTTCATGGCTGGGCAGTTAAAAGAGAGTGAATTAAATAATTGCTATTTGCAGAGGTATTTGGAATAGACACCATTGATTTAAAAATAGGAGTCTTTAAATCGCCCTTTCAATGTTTTTAGTAAACGTTCAAATTGATTGATGAATAATCCATTGAAATAACTCTTTTACTGTTGGATATTTGTTTTTCTCCCCACTCCCTCTTCTAAATCTACTTCTCCCATATCCCAAGTATTACCACATAAAACACCATATACGTTAAATTCTCTGCTATTCTAAATTGTTGCGTTGAGTGTGCACCCTTACAACAGTTATAATCATTATATCCTGAAAACTATTTGTCATCAATTTATTCACACCAAAATATTATTTTGAGTAGAAATAGTCTTAAGGACAGTGCACAGCACTCCTTGACTTTTATTTATTTTATTTATGGCCACATGCGACTCGGTACAACATATTATAGCCATGCCTGGCTTTTATTTATTTTATTATAGCTACATTCTGCTTCGTACAGCATATTATTTATTTTATTAAATATTCACAACACATTCAACATCATGTCAAATGTATTTATTATGGTCTGGAGAGAAGCCGCTTCAATTAGCGAGACCGATGACGCCTGCAAAGATACAAAAGAAATTAATTAATGATCACTAATAACGACTAGTTCAAAACATCTCAGACCACATAAAAACTAACGGACAGAGCCTGCAAGCAAAGACTGCCTGCGGACGACCACTCGCCTAGCGTAAATAAGAATGCAAAATAATAGCAGAGTAATTCGAGTGATTAAATTAGCATACGTACCCCAAGCTAGGCCGGGACCAGGTTTTGAATCTGAGGGAGAGGAACATCCGTAAATAAATTGTAAACAAGAGTAAAAAATTTCACGTGTAAGACTAAGTAAAATTTCATGATTCGCGAAAATTAGAGTTCAACTTTTAATATATCGCTGTTGTAGCTTACTCAACCTATACTTCAGACAACATGATTCAAGTAAATAAAGCAGCAATAAAGTATATTCAACTAGGAAAAAGGAATTGAAGTTTACAAAAAACGATATATTACCGGGACCAGCGTGGACTACAAGACCCCTTCCAATAATGGAAGATTGTCCACTAAGAGGAACATTCTGCAAAATGTATATAAGAGGACAGAGATTAGTTCGTGGGAGTCGGGTTCATGAATATATATATAAATAGAAACATAACAAAGCCTGAATGACGAGGAGATGAAAGATTACCTTCTCCGTAAGTGTAAAAGTAGCAGTGCCTGAATCAGATATGTAAGCCACAAAGAGTTAATGACTCGACAGATATCGCACACCGTCAACAGCTACATTAGTGAACATGATATTATGTGCGGCACATACATACCTGCAGCACCAACGGTGATATTTGCTAAATGACCGCCACTTCCAACATTAAGAAAAGGGATTCCTGGAAGAAAACCAGCAAATGATGAACTAAGAAGGAATTCTATGGCACGAAAGAGAGTTTTCAATCCCGGGTTTCCGCAGGTCATTAGGTATACATAATAGAAAAACTCAGTAGCCAAGGGGCCGTATATACCAGTTGATATCCAAACATTTGTTATGTCTCCGGATGTGTGAACAACGAGTGCGTGGTTACCAGCCGGGAAACCTGAGAGGATTCCTTGGATGGTTGTTGGATCTAGAAGAAGAAAAAATAATGCCACAAAAAAAAAAATTTAGACATGATTTCAGAACAATAAGTTCCAGAACCAACTAATCAATCAGCGATTAAATTATCACCTCCTTCTTCCTGGGTAAAGGAAACTGTTCCATTGGTACCGCCAGATCCAGAAAGAACTGCAACTGCTTTCACCATTGTGCTGCGTGACCTAAGCATTACAAAATATTACATTTAAGCGAACCGTCAAGAGTATCAAAATCGTAAACTTCCAACAAACATAGGAACAATGCCATCAGAAGGAAAAAATATATTTATAATTTTTTTTCCCATAAACAGAAGAAGTAACTACACAAAAGAGGAATCAGTTGCATTATAAATTGTTATTTCAGCGGATTCAGGAGAGTACGGCTAAGCCTCGAGCTTTATGCATTAAAAAATAAAATAAAAATGAAAAGATAAAAACGACAGATTTTTTCACTGAAAATAGCGTCGAAAAAAAACATAACCAAAGTCGCGCGCAAACAAGTACGGAACCATAATAATATTACCACAAAGCTGCGAGCACATAAACAAATCTCCACCAACTCTTGAAAAGCAATTAACTCCCACTACAAAATTCCTGGCCAAACTTTAAGCAGCTTAGTTTTTCACAACAAGCGAATGATTATAAATTAGAAGTGAAAAAATCTTACCGTTTTTATTTTTGGTCAGAAAAAAAAAGGACGTGGTTAAAAGGGGTTTCTTCTATATTCTTATAAAACAGCACACAGGTTAGAAAATTTGTAAAAAAATAAAAAGGTAGATCATGGGCGGACTTAATTAAGGGGATTCAACTTCTTTTGGACCTTACCATTTCTTCAATTCAATTCTTTTATTTTTATTCTAACTGTGAGGTCAATACTGACAATATTACGAGCAATTATATATGGCCCCCATTTTATCTTACCATCCCCACTTTTAAATTTATTTCAATTATTTCATAAATTACCCTTATAAAAGATTATTATTTTCCTTATATTTTTTTCTCTCTCAAACAACATCGCCGTCCCTTACACCAGTCTTCATCACCAATTCAACAATGCCACCAGCGAAAAAAATAAGAAAACACAATATTTTTAATTGAAATAAAAGTCAAATAATCAAATTACGGTTACAAAAACTAAATCCGCAGAAACCAGATTTGACGGTTATAATAAAACTAAAATCGATTTTTTGAAAATTATAACCCACAATCCAAAGTTAACAAGTTAAGATCCAAAATGTGAAACTGGTCAATACCATTGTTCTAATTTCTACGCTGCCTTGACTCAGGTTGTGCGAATTTTAGGTTTCTTTTTGACTTTGTTTGTGGACAATCAAAATGACTATAATCATTTAACTGAATTCAAATAGTATCATTACAAAGTAAATTATTCATAGGAATAAATTAATCTTTAGTAAACAATGTACAAGCGTGCATTAATCTTTAGTAAACAACGCACAAGTGAGCAACTACGTCAAAAATAGAGTTTTGCAATTCTAATTGACGGTAATGAGGAAAGTGGGTGATGATGTTTCAGAGATGAGATGGGGAGAGAGAGAGAGAGACTGCAGATGATGAAATAAATAAAAAGGTTTTTTTTTTTTTTCATAAGGGTTAATCTGAAAATAAGTGAGACTAATTAAAAAGTGAATGCTGACGAAATAAACTAACAGGATCAAATGTTATCACTCTAGTATTATATATTATGGGCTTTTAAATTAGCCATTTAGAGGGTAAAGGCTTTTGTAATTGTGCACACAATTTCAAAAAAAAAAAAATTTATGGGACCCAATTTCAGAACTTAATCAATCTATAATCCAAAATTAACTCACATAACTCAACGACTTAAATGTTAGCAATAAAAGAATTAAACGGAATAAAAAACATGTAAATTCCCAAAGTCATTCACAGTAGATCCCTAAATCATGACTTTAAATTGGCCATCACGACGACTGCCGTAGGCTTGCAAAAGGATAAGATGTATTTGTTAATTTATTTATTGCTTATATTGGCTTTAATTCCACCCCTAGCCACTGTCACTATAGAGAGAGTATTTTCAGCCATAAGTTTTGTTAAAAAATGACTTCGAAACCAGATATGTTGATCAATGATTGAATGATAATTTACTTGTATACGTAGAAGGAGACGTATTCACTTATGTTGACAATGGAATCATTATTCAACGTTTTCAAAATATAAAAACACGTCGAGAACAGTCGAACAAGTGCTGTGAATGATTATAACAATGAAGTTGAATATTTTGGTGATTATTTTTTTGTTGGCTTTATTATCTTGCCCAAAATTATTTTATCAAATTATATCAAAGTCCCGTTTGAATTTATTTATTGAATCCGTCGTTGAGGATAATACCTCTACACCGCACTGCCTTGTTATATACACATCTAACAATAAACTATTTCTGACATATTCTCTGTACTACCTATGTTTTTAAACTTATATCAATCAACTACTTTGCCAATTACATCATTAATGTATATTAAAGAATCCAAATAAAATAACTATTTTACCCTCAATTGTCTTAAATTAAAATAGTCTTTTTGCTTAAATTTTCTTATATATTCTACTTGTGTTAGCTGTAAATGGTTGATTTGAAACAAGTTTGAAATCATAAGTAGTGCAAAAAAGATTTTAAAATTTTTAATTATCATTCTGGTCATATAATAAAATAGAATTGATGCAGAAGTAATTTTTATAAAAAAATTTATAGTCATCATTGATAGTTAGCTCCTCTTGAGCTACAATCGATGAGAATTGTGAATAAAGAGGTAAGCACAGAAGCATAAACGACAAAACAATCAAATCTAACAGTCAAGTTCATATCTTTAAGTAAAAAAAATAAAAATAGAATAAAATAAAATAAACGATCAATATAAAGTCAAAAAAAAAATAAAACCACACTGAATAGATCAAAAGTGAAATAAGAGGTGTGCAATGAATAGTACCTCAGAACACCCTTAGAGAGAGGAAAATGAAGAGGGCTTGTTGTTGTTTGGGGGGGGGGGAGAAAGAGAGTATACAGAGATTGGCTTATTGAGGCTGACAAATTTATAAGGGTGTCTATGTGAACAACAATAATTGAAGAGTATAACAAGTATTGATGTAATGGGTCTACCTCCTACGCATATGGTGTATGCATGCTTCATTTTGACATGACATGTAACCAATTCAATTATTGCTTGTGTGCAATAATGAATGTAAAGTGACCGGTTATTCGGATTGAATTAACAACAGCCCTTGCTCTAGTGTTACTGTTCCAAGTTGTTTACTCTCTGTCACAAATTTTGTAGTTAATCTCTTATTGTCCCAGCTGCTGTTTGTTAACGTTGCAAGTAATTTACTCCATGTCACAAGTACTACAATAAGATCTCTTGTTGTCTAAACTAGTAAACATTAAGCCACAATTTTATTGAGATAACAACCCAATATTTGTACTTTTAGTTTATTTAATTCAAGATTAATATAATATCACAACATGATTTTCTTAAACATATTGTTAATTGGAAACAACAATGAAAATATTATATATCCAAAAACGATTAAATTTAGATTTTATCATCAACAAATGCCACACTCATAGAACTGATGTAAACGTCTTGCTGTACATATATGACCGACATGTTAGGTATATTTAATTAATCAAATTGACTTGTCATACGTTTTGAAAGCCTAGATTTTAGAAAGATCAGTGTCTAACTAGGTTTTTCAAATATCTAGAATCCTAGCATGAATACTGAATCAAAATGAATTTTATCTCGATTCTCATCCTGAACAAGCTAGGACACTGAATCTGGATTGGGATTCCAACCCTATTAAGTGGAAAGGTAATGGGAAATAAGAATTGGTTAACCTTGGAAGTTAGACTTAGGGAGGCATGATTCAATCTAGTAATTAGAGCTGGCAAAATGGATCATCAAGTCGTGTTAGGTGTTATGTCAACCGTGTCGGTCAAATTTAGGTCGACCCAAACACAAACCGTATAATGATCGCGTCAAATTATTAAGACACAAATCCGTTACAAAATATAATTGGGTTACCCAATAACTCGATTAATATCGGCACGTTTAACAAATTTAGACTATATATTGATATTATAAATTAATTTGTATCGACCAAAATATTACACATTGTATACCATTGTAGTTTTAATTATATATATGTAAATAATTATATATATCAATATCATAAAATATAAAGGTCTAGTAGCATTTTACATGTTTATACTATTGGAGTTCTAAATCTAAATAAAATTTTATAAATGAAATCTTTGTATATATGTTCATCCTTGCAAATAAAGTAAAAATAAAAAAAAGAATCATGTCCAATATCTGAGTTTTGATGACAAGAACTTACGAATTAATTTAGAATAAAAAATCTAATCGTGTCATTGCTCGAGTAAATGAGTCGAGGACTTTAAGCCTAACTCGACAAGAAAATCGGGTCGAGTCAAACCCCTCGTTTAATAATTGTGTAAAATTCGATGACCCATACCCATTTACTCGGTGTCGGTGTTCACGTCGGGTAATCGGATCTGTGAAATTTTTTAGCTTTACTAGTAATATAAGAAAATCCTGTAAAAAATGATTAAATATAACAAATATGCAGTATTAGATTTGATCAAGGGTATAAGATATTTATATTAATCAAAGATATAAATCCTTTCAAAATATGGCAACCTGTTAACAAAGTGGTTAAGAAGACTTTTTAAAAATTAAAACAAGAAAAAATAGTAAAAATCGCATTATATAAAAAGATCATATAGTATCTTAGAAAAAAGCCATAAATACAATTGTAATAGGAATTGAAATTATTATTTTGATACCGGTTATATTGAAATTGGAATAAGTTAATGGTTGTAATTGTCACCGAACTGAAATGGCAAGTGTAACTATAATTGGCATTGTCGTTGACATTGTGATTGGAAATTTGGAACTCGAATCGTAATTATAGTAGGAACTTTAATTGTAATTGAAATCGGAATTGGAATCTGAATCAGAACTGTAATTACAGTTGGAATTGTAATTATCAAAGTAATAGAAGTTGTAATTGAAATTATTACGGCTGTCTAATTGTTCTTGTACAATTGCATCTGTATTTGCAATTTAAATTACAATTAATAATACAATTACACTTGCGATCGTAATTGCAATTGTAATTACATTTGCATCTTCAAAAAAACAATTGTAATTACAATTTACAACAAGAATTCTATTATTGCTATTTTTACTATAATTGCTATTAAGTATTATTATAATAGCAAATGTTAATGTTGATGGAATTATTACAATTGTTATTGTAATTATTATTGTAATTGTAACTGAAATTGTAATTGTAGCCATTGTAATTAGAATTACAACTGAAATTTAAAGTTGTAATAGTTGTTTGAATTAAAGTTGGAATTAATAATAAAAATTTGAAATTGAAATTATTGATGTAGTTGCTGTAATTGCAATTGTAATTTTAATCGTTAGAAATTGCAACAGAAATTTTAAATTGTAAATATAATTAAAATTACAATAAATTGTTCGACAGCAATTACCTAAAAAAGTTCCCGCGCCATGTTTCATTTTTGAAAAGGAGAAGCAACAGTAACCATTTTCTAGAGGCTAGAGCAGTACATTGACTTTCTCACCTTCTTTTTTTTTTTTTTTTTTTTGGCTGTTTCAACTGGACCACCACATAGTGTGGTTGCCAGTTACCCGCAAACTCTCAACTATTTGAAGCCAACTTCCAACCGCTGATTATGAATAATGAATGACATCAAATCTATGGTCCATATTTTTAAGCAGCAAACAAACAAAACAAAAGGTAGGTAAAGAATTTTTTTCTTTTTTACACCGATATTAAGTCATTAATTTATAGCAAACAAACACAAGTGAAGAAACAAAACACGAGTAGGCCATCGATTAGTGGCAAACAAAACAAAACAAGGTTAGGTGAAGAAGATTTTTTCTTTTTTTGAATACGGTTAACAATTAATAGCAAACAAAAACACGGTTGGTGATGAAGTTTGTTTGTTTTTTTTTAAAAATACCGGCACGGAAAAAAATCAAGTCGACTCAAATCCAACTAATTTAATAATCGTGTCAAATTTGATGACCCATACCTGTTACTTGTGTTGCGTAATTATAGGATAATCGGATCATGTCAAATTTCCACCTGCTTTACAAGTAATATAAGAAAATCCTGCAAAAATAATTAAATATAACAAATATGAAGAATTAGATTTGAACTAAGAAGGAATTATAAGAAAACAGTAACCATTTTCTAGTGCAGTACATTTACTCTCTCACGTTATTTATTTATTTTTTTGGCTGTTTCAACTGGACCACCGCATAGTGTGGTTTGCCAGTTACCCGCAAACTCTCAACTATTTGAAGCCAACTTCCAACCGCTGATTATGAAAGACATCAGATCAATGGTCCATATTTTTTAAGTAGCAAACAAACAAAACAAAAGGTAGGTAAAGAATTTTTTCTTTACACCGATATTAAGTCATTAATTTATAGCAGGCAAACACAAGTGAAGAAACAAAACACGAGTAGGCCATTGATTAGTGGCAAACTAACAAAACAAGTTAGAGTGAAGAAGATTTTTTTTTTTTTCAATACAGTTAACAATT